>CAWUFW010014189.1:0-30000 GCA_963921515.1 Calotriton arnoldi
AATGTGAATTACAATTCCTTACATGGAAAGTAGCCTTCCTTGTCGCAATCACCTCTCTCAGAAGAGTCAGTGAGATACAGGCTTTAACGATACAAGAACCATTCTTACAAATACATCGTAACAAGGTGGTTCTTAGGACAAATCCAAAATTCCTTCCCAAAGTAATCTCTGCTTTCCACCTTAATCAATCAGTAGAGTTAACAGTATTTTTCCAAAACCCTGATTCAGTAGCACAAAGAGCTCTTCACATGCTCGACGTCAAAAGAGCTTTACTTTACTATATAGACAGGACTAAAGCCTTTAGGAAAACAAAGCAACTATTTGTAGCTTTCTCTCCACCTCATAAAGACAATCCTATTTCCAAAGCTGGAATTGCCAGGGGGATAATAAAATGTATTCAAATATGCTATCAGAAAGCAAAACGTACGTTAACAATTCCCCCTAGAGCGCATTCAACACGCAAACTAGGGGCTTCCATGGCATTCTTAGGGAACATTCCCCTAGAAGACATTTGTAAGGCAGCAACATGGTCTACTACACACACCTTCACCAAACACTATTGTGTAGATGTGCAGGCAAAGCAACAAGCTTCTGTAGGCCAAGCTGTTCTTAAGACACTTTTTCAAACTACTGCAACAGATACAGGCGACCACCGCTAGGGGAGACACTGCTGTACAGTCTATGCACATAGTGTGAATTCTGCAGCTCATATGCCGCGAACGGAAAATGCTACTTACCAGTATACATCTGTTTTTGGCATGTAGAGCTGCAGAGATTCACACGCCCACCCACCTCCCCGGAACCTGTATCTGTTCCAGTTTTATCTTACTTAGATACATTCTCATGGACATCTTTCTGCTTCTTACAAACTCCATCATTTCCCTTCATGGCGAAAAACAATCTGAGGATGGAGTCGATGCCCATGCGCACTATTGTCCAAGGGAGGAGTCACCTATCTCGTGACTACAAAGACTTCTTCCAAGACAACAACAAGGTGCAAGCATCCGAGCCCAACACCAGATGGCGATCTATGCACATAGTGTGAATCTCTGCAGCTCTACATGCCAAGAACAGATGCGTACTGGTAAGTAGCATTTTCCTTCCATGGATGAACTGTTTTGTGTTTGAAGTCGAATCACACAGTTGCCACATTTAAAGTGGCCAGCAATCTTGTCAAAGCCCCATGCAGAGGCCAAATCAGAAGGAGTAGTCTTCGGCATAGCAGCGTGCACCAAATAATCCTTCATATTGCAACCCTTTTTAAAGGAAAACAGTGGCAGATCATTGGTAATACCAATCGATTGGACTAGGGGCCAATGTTTCTTGATAATTTTTGTTACATTACTTTGTGTACAAAAAGTTGTAACACAAACAACCCGTTCAGTAGAGTTTTTTTGGGATTGGGAGTAAGCAAGATTTCACAATGTTTATACCAGGCTCTCTTTAAGGATTGCTTGATCAATCTTGGTAGCTGGCCCCTAGCCTCCAATTTTCTAGCTAGGATGTTGGCCTCCCTGAAATAATCTTCCCTGAATTTACAGTTTCTTCGAATCCGAAGCAACTGTCTAAACATGAGTCCAGCCCTTCGATAATGACTCGTATATTGAAGTAGAGTGTTGCGGGCAATCGGTTTTGTGTTGCAAACTTGCCCTCATGAGCCATGATAGCTAGATCCAAAAAATCAATTGATTCATTACTGGAATGAGATGTGAAGTTCAAATCCAGTGAGCAATTGTTAAGCTGTGCTGCCCTTGCCTCCCTTTGCTTGCCCTTCATTGTCCGAGTCCATGCCCCTGCTCCATCTCTCCTGCCCTCCACAGTCCATTGTGCTGCCACTGTCCCTCCCACCTACCCTCCATGCTTTGCTGTGCTGTCACAGACTCTCTCACCTGTCCACATGATTGGCTTGCTTCCTGACTCCACCCCTCCATCCCCTCTTCCCTCCATGGTCCATTGTTCGAACACTGTCTCCTGCCTTGTGTAGTCCGTTGTGCTGCCACTGCCCCTCACGCTTGCCCAATATGGTCAGTTTGCTGCTCCCTCCCCCTACCTCCATTGTCCGAGTCCATGCCCCTGCTCCTTCTCGCCCCACAGTGTTATAATGAAAAGCAAGTGAGCTAACATGCTGTATATATGACAGAAAGCGTGTGTTAGAAATTGGGTCTCTAGTTGGCAGAGGTATGCACCCTGTCTAAGTAGGGACCACAATCCAAGTCAGGATAAGTCAGTTCCACACCATAAATTAACCTGTGCTCACCTTCTAGTAGCTTGGCATAGAGCAGGCAGGCTCAACTTAGGAGGCAATGTGTGAAGTATTTGTGCAACACTTAAAACAGTAAAACAGTGACAAAACCACACAAAAATATTCCACACCAGGTTAGAAAAATAGAGTTTAATTTAATGAGCAAAAAAAGACCAAAACGACAAAAATCCAATAACTAGAACCGGAGTTATGAGTTTGTAAAGAATATCTTGAAATATAGTGCTTAGAAACATTAAGCACCAACCGGGGCTATCTGGTCGCGCTTGAGCGGGTCAAATCTGAAATTTCAGGCGGACCGCAATGCACTGTGGGTCGGATACAGGGACCAACCATGTCCTGCTGAAAAAGTACCTTTGGAAGGAGGATGCGTCTACGTCGAAGACCCGATGTGGGGAGCAGATGAGGCGATGCTTCGGTGTTAATCCCTCTGGATGCAAGTGATGCATCATTTCCGATCCTCGCAGTCGGAGATGAGTCAGCGGTGAACACTTTACGATGAAGGTGATGGGTCATTGTCGGGCCGCGCAGACGGCAATGAATCAGCGTCGAGGAGAGATGTCGGTTTCGACCGGCGCAACAACGGCAATGCGTGGATTTTGTTGGAAAACAGCCAGTAAACCCACTTTCAAGGGCCCAGGACTGGATTGGCACCAATTGGCAGGGCCGGACTCACAGTTGGCGGAGTCCAGAGGTTATAGAAGGGTTGTTGGAAGTCTTTAATGTCCCTGAGAATTCAGAACAGAAAGCAAGCCCTTGGAGTCACTTTGATTCTGTGGATGTAGACATGCAGGTCTCGTCCTTCTCATTCCCAGCCAAGGAGCGCAGCAGGCAGCAGGGCAGGCACAGAAAAGCAGCAGGCCTGCAAAGTCCAGCAGAATGACAGTCCTTTCAGCAGCAAAGCAGTCCTTCTTCCTGGCAGAATGTCCTCAGGTCCAGAAGTGTACTGAAGTGGTGGTGTCTGAGGTCCAGAACTTATACCCACTTTTCCTATGAAGTGGGGGAGACTTCAAGGAGAGGCCTTTGAAGTGCACAAAGTCCCTGCCATTTCTGCCCTGGCTCCAGACTCACTACAGGGGTATGTAGTTCTTTGTCTGGGGACATGCATAGCCCATTCAAGTGTCAGCTTCTCCCTCCCGCCCTGCACAGGATGACCCATCAGGATGTTAATGGCCCATCAGGCACACCTAAGCCCCCTTTGTGTGTGACTGTTTAGAGGGACTGCACAAAGCCCAGCTGTCACCCACCCCAGATGTGTATTCAGAGACAGGTAGAGGCACAGAATGGTTAAAGTAAGAAAATGCCAAATTTCTAAAAGTGGCATTTCCAGACTTGCAACTTAAAATCCAACTTTACCATAAGTTGTGATTTCACAAGGTGAGACCAGAGACACCAAACACGAAATATCTATCTTTTCCCAGATAGAAATTATACTTATAAAATGTAATAAAGTAATCCCAATGTTAACCTATGGGAGAGATAGGCCTTGCAGTAGTGGTAAACTAATGTAATCGTTTTTCACTACCAGGACATGTAAAACTGAAAGGTACATGTCCTGCTTTTTAAAATGCATTGCATCCTTCCCTTTGGGCTGTCTAGGGCCTACCCTAGGGGTATGTATTAAAAAGGAAGGCCTGGGCCTGGCAAGAGGGTTAACTTGAAAAGTCGAGATGGCAATTTAAAACTGCACACACAGGCTCTGCAGTGGCAGGCCTGAGGCATGTTTAAAGGGCTACTGGAGTGGGTAGCGTAATCAGTGCTGCAGGCCCACTAGTAGCATTTAATTTACAGGCCCTGGGCACATGTAGTGCACTTTACTACGCACTTATAAGTAAATTAAATTTGCCAATTGTGGATAAGCCAATGTTACCATGTTGTAGGGAAAAAGCACATGCAATTTAGCACTGGTCAGCAGTAGTAAAGTGCCCAAAATCCTAAAACCAACAAAAATGAAGTCCGCAAAACAGGAGGTCAGAAGGCAAAAAGTCAGGGGAAACAACACCAACGATGCCAGGTCTAAAAGTGTAAAAATAACAAGGTGATGGATGGAATCCTTGAATTAATCTCAGCCACTTCTCCGGGCCGCATCCCAATCATCATTTTTTGCCCACCAGGCCACCTCAGTTTGGACCAACCCAAATGCAAAACAGTCTTGACCCTGCTCCTCATGGGAACAGTTCAGCCCAAACTGCCAGTCCAGGTCCTCCCAGAACCGGAACACCAGCAACCCAGGACCGTTTCGCCCTAGTTATTGGTGAAGAGCAGGGTCAAGACTGATTAACATATGGCTTGGTCCAAACTGAGGTGGCATGGTGGGCAAAAAACGATGCATTGAGATGCGGTCCGAGTGACTGCCAGTGGCTGATATTAATTCAAGCATTCCATCCATCTTGTTGTCTTTGCATTTGCTGCCCTAAGTTCGCCGGGTATGCCCAGACGTGGGTCCCGGCTCATTGTGCCACTGGAACCAGGCTATACCTGGCTGAAGAGCCCTAACTATGGCGAAACCATTCCTAGGTTGCTTGTGTTCTGTTTCAGGCAGGACCTGGCTTGGCAGTTCGTGCTGGACTGTTCAGATTGGAGCAGGGTGAAAACTGATTTGCATAAACCTGGGTCCAAACTGAGGTAGCGTTGTGTGCAAAATAACAATAGCTTGGGAGGCAGCCTGAGTAATTACCATTGATCATCAGTTGTTATTTTTGCATTTGTCACCCCGAGTGCGTCCCATACCCTCCATGCCACTGGAGACAAGCAAGCCTGGCTGATGAGGAGTGATACCCCAAAACTGGTCACAGGATGCTTGTTTCCAGTCCAGGGAGGACCTGGCCTGGCAGTTGGGGCTGGACTGTTCCCATGGGGTGAAGGGTCAATGCTGATTTGCATATAGCTGGGTTTAATGTGGAATGGCATGGGGATCAAAAAAACGATGGATTTAGGCCCAGATCTCTGTACTGCGGTGAATGTTTGACATTGTTCAGCATTAGGTCCATCAGTTTTTCTTTTTGCATTTGTGATCCCGAGTGGGACGGGAATGCCCATACGTGGGTCCATTTTTCTCCATGCCACTGGAGTCAAGCTAGCCTGGCTGATATGGGGTGATACCCCGAAACCGGTCCCAGGATGCTTGTTTCCGGTCCAAGGAGGACCTGGGCCAAGCTAGACAAGTTTGTGAGGACATCTATACCAGTTAGATCCTTAGAGTCGTTCCAGAGACCAGCTCGGCTCCGTTTTACTTGATTAACAACTCATTAATCACAGATTTAGCCCCCCCACCCCAAGACTGTAAAAGAACATTTGGCATCTCACTTTAAAAAAAGCCTGTTTCAGTCTTTTGATCTTCCAATTTCTGAGCTGTATCTCTTCTCCCCTTCCCTGCAAAACATTTAAAATGTAATTTTAGGTTTGACAGGCGACCTTCCAGCCTGCTGGAATGGTGTAGGCCTTATTCTGGTCTACCTCCTGTTGTACGGTTTCCACTTTTTAGCAGAAACTGTGCGTTTGTTGGACAACATAAATGTTGGGATTGGTGCCAGACTGATTCTATGCACCCCCTTGGGATATGTTGGGCTGTAGACCAGCTAGCTCACAGTGCCACCATAAACACCCCTAAACCGAGTACGGTAGCAAATGGTTTAGATAACCTCAAAACATGACAACCCTGATCCCCCCCAGGAATCATGGTAACAGATCTAGAACCCTTACGATCAGTCACTCACGTCCTCTCAGAGATATACAAGGAATACACAAACGGGTGTTTAAATATTTATTGAACCATCGTGATTCTTGTATAAAATATATGCGCTGCAATGATTAATAGTCAGAAGCATATAAAAATGATTAGCAATATAAGGATGGTGAACAGAATGAACAATTCTACCATCGTAAATCTGTGCATGTATGCGGGCATATAAGTACTGTGTATAGTGTACTCCTACTATGTGTACCCTAACCTAGTTTTCTAGGGTGAATGCTCTGACAAGAATCCTCTACTGGATGATCTAAACCTCCATTACCTGAAGGCACAGTATGTAGGTCCTCTTCTTGGTCACAAATTGAGCATCTCTCCTTGCAGAGGGAGAAACAGCAATCAGCTGAACTGAAACTTCGACACAGCTGTGACCTTGTAATGATAGCAGAGTGCTCCTCTGACCTAAGTACGGAAGTATGTGTGTATTTATAACAACTTTATGCATGCCTCCCTGTTGGCGCTCCAGCTGAGCTGACCTTGTGTATTGTCTCTTTGATAGCAATGTCACCTTGATGGACGAAAATAACAAGTAAGAACATTTTCACAATGTGTGTCAAAGCCTTGTACGAAACGTTCAAGGAGTCGTGATAGTGTACTTATGAAGTGGTTTTGTAAGCAGTGTGGTTTCAGAGAAACTAATCCCGCACTTTCACGCAGGCACATGTGTGTCAAAAGTCATTATGTGAAGGAGAAGGCAACTTAAGAAACATGTACATGTTAAAATGACAGTGTTTCTTCCCAGGCCTAACTGAGCTCGTGACACTCCCTCCAACCCCAGTGGTGGACTGTTCTTCATATTTGGATATCCCTGCCTTTACCTGAAGATGTCTGTACCTGCAGTGCATCTCCTGGTGTGACGGGTGAACTCTAGGCACAGTTGAAATGCTGAGCAAGCCCTGTGTGTTTTTTACCTACATGGCATTTTCCTGTTTCGTTTCTGAAATGCAAAATAACAATGGTCCAGTTATGCAAGGAGTTTTCTCCCTGCACAGCTTTTAATTTCTGTTTTCCTGTACAATTCCACCATGCTTCCCATGATAAACCCGGGCAGGTAAAATCAGGAATTATTGCTATGTCCTAAATACGGTCTGGTGACTAGGTCAAAGGTTTCCAATGGCGAAGCCTGCTGAAGCTCTGCCTTCCGAAACTCAGTGGTCCCCCACCTCAACACAAGGAGGTAGCTGCCATTTCAGCAGTGCAGGATCTCCACCAGTGTATGGCAGAGCTATAAATGGATCCCCTGAAAGAGGGTTGCAACCATCAACTTCATTCTTACCTTGGAGTCACAGTCTCCGTTAGCCCTTTAGAGAGGCATAGCATCTGTCCAATTTATATTACTTATAGAGACCTTGAAGAGCATATTCCTCACTTTATGAATTTCCCCAAGCACCAGATTGGATCTGTAGAATATTGATAGCAATTCCCTTGTGCGCCGGTAGTTGTCGCCTTGTGTTCTGCATCTGATACGTCCTGCCTCAGATGTGACATCATTGCAACTATATTTCTATCACCTTTGTGTGGTGATGCTTGATCCTTTCTTTCCACGTCTTTCGACACAGATCCTGAGCTCCATCAAATACTGTTAGTTTGACAGAATTTTTTGTCTCTTTGTTTCTAGTGTGCTAGGGCTATGTCCTCTCTGAAAACCACAGGGTTCAAACCGTGCAGGTCTGTGACCTCCAGATGTCGGTGACAGACACCCACGAAGTCTGCCTCAGGTGTTTCTGCTCCAAGCATGACACAGCTTCCTGTGATTGCTGCGCGAAGACAAACCGAAAGGTCATCCACGAATGGGAAGTCAAACTTGCTGTCGCGAAACTTCAAAGGGGGTCATAGAAGTTCTAGTTTGAAGTTGAGAGTGCGGATGCACTCTTGAGACCAATCTCACGACCGATCATCATGGAAGTCTCGAATCTCAAGTAAGTTGAAAAAAAGTCTAAAAACAATACCATAAGGAATTCAAACACAGCTGTCTTTCCACTCCTACTATTTAGAGTTGCATGACACTCTGAGTACCTCTAGGCCGTGGAGTAATTCTGCAATTTTGGAACTGACTCAACGATACTGCTGAAGATGAGAACTTTTTCTGATAATTCAAGCTGCAGATTCCTCACCTTTTGAATATTCTCCAGGTGTCAGACTGGATCTGGAAATATTTTACCAGTACCTCTGTGTGCCGGTAGGTGATGCCATGCTGCTCCACACTGACGTTGTTCTGTCTAGAAAAAGATGTGCAGAGCTTATATTGGCGCAACGTCTGCGTGCTGACATCAGTTCCTTTCTTTCCGCTCGACCAGACGCGGATACAGAGCTACATCTCGTCTATTTGAGACCCTTACCTCAATAAAATACTTTTTTTAAAGTATGCAAGGGACATGTCACCTCCCAAAACTACAGGTTTTAAGCTCTGTAAGGACTGTCACAAACAAATGTCTGTGACAGATCCTCACCACATTAGCCTGTGGTGCCTGGGATCGAGTAACAACTCTAAGGCCTGCAGTGACTGCGCATTGATGAACCTGAAGGCCATACAAGACTGCAAGGTGAAACTCTACATCACCAAGTGCCATAAGACTCTCCGACAGGACCGGTCCAAGTCGAAAGTTCGGTCCCGTTTGAGATCCAGAAGTCACTGGAGTCGTTCTAGGGATTGGTCTTCCTCTCGATCCAAATCTTTGGGTAAGTTGAGGAAAAAATACAAGAAATCTAAGTGGGATTTGTCCTCTCCCTGACAATCAGACTATCCTGAGAAGATGCCGGGGCAGCACAATATATCTCGAACTGGCTCCTGAAATTGTTCGACTTTGGAGTGAATCCTGCAACTTGTTAAGGCGCAACCCAAGTCACTGTCTGCCACTGGTAAGCAGTTCTGCGAGGCCAGGCCCCAGTTTTTCGGATGTTTGCTGTGACTCCCTTTGGCGCGCATGTTGGCCCAATGGAGCAGAGAGGTTCTCCATCTGGGTTACTGCCAGCGGGTTTGTCCTCGGCGCCAGCTGGACCCTCTAAGCTCATACCAGGGCTGCCTCTGACTCCACTCTTAACTGTGCCTCTGGAGGCACAGTCCACGCAGGTACCCCGCGCCATTGCCAAATCCGGAAGACGAGGCCCCTATTGTCCTCTCAGACGTTGAGTCAGCGCAGGATCGACCTTATTTGAAGTCGCTCCCGGCCACCATTGAGGCTTCATTTCCTCCGTGTGAAATCTGCCTCCTTAGCTACATTGATTCGGAGAGCAACAGAAGTGCTGGACCTTACCCTACCGTCCATAGGAGTCAAAACTAATGTCCACACTGAGGTCCTACACCCATGTCAAACAAGTCAGGAACCTCTCCTCCCTTTAAATGGGGCCCTGTTGGATGTACTGCAGGGCACATGGGCAAAACCAGGATCTTGCCTACCAGTCAATAAACACATTGCAAGGCAGCACAGACTTGCCCCTGGGGATCCTGCCTTCCTCATGCAGCACCCCACTCAGAAAGCCTGGTGTTGCAGGTTTCTACAAGTAGGCTCAATTCCCACCCGTTTCCCCCTACCCCGCTAGACAGGGAATTGAAACTTATGGGAACATTTGACAGCTCATGTTCTCATCTGCCAGCCTTGTCCTAAGGTCAGACAACACCAGCTACCTCCTGGGGAGGTACTCACATGTGTTCTGGGATATAGTAGCGGGCATCTTGCCAGCTGTCCCTGAGGGCATCTGGCCCACCCTGCAATACCTCATTCGAAATGGCCAGGACTCTGCTAAGTACTCCATACGTTCGGGTCTGGACACTACCGACTGTCTGGGACAAGACCATGTGGTACTTTGGTGCTATGCCTGGATTTGCTCCACTGGCTTTTTAAGCAACATCCAACCATCATTAATGGACATACCCTTTGATGACTCTAGGCTCTTAGGAGCGAAGGCGGACTCATCCTTAGAGAGATTTAAAGAGAGCAAGGCCATGGCATGCTCTCTAGGCTCAACTCTGCCTGTTAGCAGCTCATTCAACAATTTCGCCCTTTTCGATGCTTTGGAAGGTGATACCAACAGAGGCAAGGCCACAACATGCCTTAACAACATCAGGCCTCTCATTCCTTTGATGGTAGAGGCCAGGAATCAGGTCAGCAGTGTTCACACCCTCAAGGGCCAAAGTTCTGTCTGCCCTGGATCCAGGAGACTGGATGGTGGCATTAGATTTGCAGGATGGCAGTTTCCACATCCCCACCCTGCAATCTCACAGGCATTACATGTGGTTTCAGGTAGTCCAAGAGGACTTTCAGTTCTCAGTGCTCCTTTTTGGCCTTATCAGTGCACCTCGGGTGTTCTCAAAGGTGATGGTTGTTGTCGGAGACTATCTGTGGAGGTTGGGAATACCAGTCTTCCCATACCTCGATGACTGGTTGTTGAAGGCAGGTTTGCCTTAAAGCAGTCATAAACCACCTTCAGACGATGGCGGATGATTGACATTGTTGGACTTTTCCATCAACGTGCCTAATTTCCACCTCACTCCTTCACAGCAGCTCCCCTTCATCTGAGCTATCCTGGACGTGTGCACTCCCGAGCCGTCCTTCCGCCTCTACGAGTCCAGGACATTCGGGCTGTGATTCCGATGTTTCAACCTTTGACCTGAGTGTCAGTGAGAGCAGCTCTGAGGTTTCATGGCCTCCTGCAACGTGCTTGTAGACCACGCCCGGTGGCACATGTGGGCTCTGCAGTGCGATATGAAGTCTCAGTGGGTTCAGCACCAAGGGAATCTTTCAGACTCCATCCAGGTGTCGGAGGAGACTGCAAGAGATCTGCAGTGGTGACTGTTCAGCCACAGTTGGACAGATGGCAGACACCTCTTCCTATCAGATGTTGTTCGGTTGGGCAGGTCATTTGGAAGAGGTGAAGATCAGAGGACTCTGGTCTCTGGCGGAAACTCGCCTCCACATCAAATGACTGGAGTTGCAAGCAATTCACTATGCCTTGAAGAAGTGTCTCTCGTACATCAAGGGGGGGAACTGGTACAGGTTCTCATGGAGAACACGACTGACATGCGGTACTGCAACAATCAGGACAGCGTGGGGTTGTGGGTATTATGCCTGGAGGCTCTATGTCTCTGGAAGTGCCTGAATGCTCAGGGCATTTTCCTGATCACCCAGCACCTGGTATGATCGTTAAATACCGGGATGGACAAACTCTGCCTACATTGCCTTGCAGATCATGAATGGCAGTTAACCTCGGAGGACGCACAGGGCGTCTTCCAACAATGGGGAGAACCCTAACTCGATCTATCTACCACTACAGAGAATGTGCAGTGTGCACACTTTCATACTTTGGAGGTCCTAAGGCTGTTCTTAATCTGAGATGGCTTACACCTAGATTGGGGCTCGTGGCTCCCGTACACCTTCCGGCCTCTTGTACACCTTCCCGCTATTCCGTCTTCTGCCCAGAGTGCTGAAGAAGATCAGGAAAAACTGGGCCCAAATTATCCTTGTGGCGCTGGACTGGGAAAGGAGACTGTGGTACCCAGAACATCTGGCCATGATTATATGTCCGAGAGCCCCTTTGGGAAGACCTCCTGTCACAACAGCATGACTGGGTCCTGAATCCTAACCTGCACAACCTGCATCTCCATGTGTGGAGACTGAGCTGTGACAGTTGATCTGTGGGATGCTTGTTGTCTGTGTTCTTCCCCTGACATTCAACCTTTCTATGCGAAGTGGTCTGACATCCTATTATTTTGTCTTTCTTTAGCCCAACAAGACTTTGCTGGTGCAACAGTTAACTGTTACCTTTTGGCCCTTCCAGCCTTTTTACGTTTGCCAGATCACCTTTTGTGATACGTTTTTTAGAAGTGACTGATTCACATGCTCCCGCCGACATCTTTTGTGATTCTGCAGTGGAACCATAACTAGGGGTGGGAAGCAAAATCTGCTCTGCTGGTGGAGTTCGCGGAGTTTTGCAACTCCGTGCTCCGCTTGGAGCGTGGACTTCAGCAAAAACTCTGCAACGGCCGGCAGAGCAGAGTTTAACGCTGCACCCACCCCTGATTTAGGGCTTAACAACTGTTAAATAACTTTTCCTTCATCAGGCGGTCCTCGTGCGCTTGGTAAGAGTTGCACCGCTCCAGGATAGGAGAAACAGTGCCAATCATCACCACTTTCTGTTTTTGGAATCGCTGGTCTCCCCCGTAGCAGTATTGCAGATTAGTTTAGTCCGGTTTGCGAGGCGGCTTGTTTTTGCTTACTTTCAGAGTCCTTTAGTACAGCGAGCACTCTGTCTGTTCCGTTGTTGGCCGTTTAGGGAGAGACGAGCGTGCGCTCTGATGGCTGGACCTGCCCAGGGGTAGCGTCGCAGGTCATGGAGGATCCTCCCTCCCCCTGTGGAGAAGGAGCTGGAACCTCTGGCAGTATTCCCTGAGCCTCAGCCTCCATCTGCCCCAGCTCCTCCTCCTGCCCCACTCAATGCTGAGAACCAGGCAGAGAGCTGGCAGGGCCCAGAGTAGGGCGGCGTAGAGCGGGCCGCAGTGAACCTTCTGCATACCTGGTCAGTATGCAAACAGAATATAATATCATGTGGACCCTGCTTGCTGCGCTGTTTACACTCTTACTGCCGTCGCTGCCTGCTCCCACCTGAGTGGTACATCAACATTCTGACTGGACCCCAGCAGCCACAGGGGGCCTGAGCAGCCAGAGCCGCCCAGCACCCAGGGTCCCTGGGCTTCTTTTTGTTGTGCAGAATGGTCAGGTGGCGATGGTATTTGTTGGTAGGTGCATGCTATTAGTTTTAGGGTTCTGCTTGTGTACCCTAATGCCACTCAAGATGCTGATGAGTCTAATTTTGAATTATACTTATTATATTTGTTTCAAGAGGTGGTTCCAATTATAATAGCAGGTCTATTTTTCTAGGCAAAAGGTTGTCCAGAGATCCACTTTCCTGGATTCTGCCAATTAATATATTCTACGAATCTCATAAATTGACTAAGGTGAGAAATCGCAATGAGAACTAGAAATGATAGGGTACACGACCACAATGGGCAGTTTATAAGCCAATGTCTCTTGTTTTCTTACTTTACAGTGAACTGAACTTTTTTTTAAATAGAGGGGACCTTTAACAGTCCAAGTCTGCAAAGAAATAATGGATTATACAGGTGGGCAGATGTCTCTTTCAATGAGGTTTGCTTCATTAATATTACAGATAAACCAGAGACTAAGAAAAGTGACTGACTAATGTGTAACCATTTTTTTGTACAGCTATTTAGGGTGTAATACACTGAAAAGGAGACCCATAATTTAACAACAGTTTTTAAAGAAATACAGCATATACAGGTGGGTGGACTAATTCAGGGTTCACTTGTAAAACTTTTTTTGTCTAAAACGGACTGAGAAGAAGTTATGATTTTGGTGTTATCATACCCTTTCAGGAGCAGTAACAGTGTCCTCAAGGTCGTTAAAGACGACACATGGGAAATTGATTACCCCTGATAGCCAAATATGATAATCTAGAGGCTACAGAGTCACGACCAAAGGTATGTCGTGTTAATATTAATATTCATACTAAATAATTCATGTGAGGCAGCGGTATGGTGCTGATAAAAAAATTTTTTTTTAAAGAAAATCTTAAAATAACCAGTAAACCAGTAAAACCCTCCAATACTGTAAATAACCATGATATAGCTTGATAAAAGTTCAATGAGAACTATTTTTCTAAGTTGCTAAAAAAATGTGTGTTATTTGTAGAAAAAAGGAATGTTATTTGCTTCTAACATAGTGTTTTTATTGTTGTTCAGATTTTTAAATTGCTCTATTGTCCTGAAGAAGGTGACGAAATACTTTATCACCGAAACGCTGCGTCAACAGTTTGTTTTTCTTTTTTGTAATATTTGTAAATTGACAAATGTTTTTCAATAATGTAAAAACAGTGTGCTCTAGCTAATCACTTACAGTGAATTTTGTGGTATCATTGTTAAAACTTTTTAATAAACTCATTTTTATAAGCATTCCTTTTTAATATTGTTTGATTTTATATATTTACATTTGTTTCTCTTCACACATGATTTTGTACTTTAGCAACTTGGAAATTTATTGTTGTCCTTATACATTTAGATCACGGATTTAATTTATTTTATCTGATTTACTAGTCTTAGGGTCTTCTCTTCAAACTTGGGAAAGGGAACGTTTGCTCTTATGTTGTAATTTTGAATGATCCATTCTGTTTGTTCCATGTCTGCGGGTGTCTCAGGGTACAAGGTGCCCATGCATTAAGCCTTCCTGTTCACTGCTAGGAGGCTGCGTGGGGTCTTTATGTGTAAACTGCCCCTCCCCACCCTTGTGCCAATGGCCGGCGAATTCCCTGGATGTGATGCGTGCGACCATAACCCCCAGCAAACATACAGGGTGGCATGTGGGAACTGCAAAATTGTGGCTGAGCTTTGATCAGTGGAATGGACGCTGGGTATGTCGTCATGTAAAAAAATAAATAAAATACAATACGGTGGAAAAACAGCGCATTTGAAAGACTATACACTCAACGTCCTCCGTGACTGCCACTGTTTATTGTTATCCTGCTAGCTAGAGCCCAGTTAAGAGAGATGAATAACCTCTGTGTGCGTAGACTCAACAGCTCGAAGAGTCGCCGCAAGGAAAAACCCTGTGTTTATATCTGAGGCTAATGAATAGGGGTGGACGAGCAATATTCTGCCATTTTGCAGAACTCTGCAGAATTTGGCAGTAACTCAGCGGAATTCCCCGGAGTGAAACTCCGCCCAGACCTAACCTTAACTTGGTTCTCACCTACCTGATGTGCACTCCCTTTAAACCAATGCACAGCTGTTCTCTGTCTCTGTTGACCATGAAAACAGTGGTTCTCATCGTCATTACCTCTGTCTGAGTGAGCAAACCCCAGGCCTTCTCCGTGCAACAACTATATACATCCTTCTTTCCAGACAAGCTTGGACAAAAGCAGCATTCCTGCCAAAGGTAGCGACGCCCTTCCACATAGGACAATGAATCACCTTGCTGACTTTTATGCTCCGCCTCACCCTTCTAAGGAGAAACTGCTCAATTTTCTTGATTCTAAAAGTTTTTATATTGATAGGACCAAAAACTGTTGTTTCGATTATCAAAATTTTGTGGGCTTCTCTGGAGCAAAAAAGCGGAAAGCAGTGCAAAAGAGAAAAATGTCCACATGGGCATTATGCATTAGGATCTGCTATGGGCTAGTTAAAAAGCATTCCCCAGAAGGCTTGCATGCTCATTCCACCAAAGCGAAGACTGCTACCGTTGCTGGCGAATGGTGTGCCATTTTCAGACATCAGCTAGGCAGGCAGCTACATGGGGTATCTGAAAGAGACACGTTAGTGATAGATTCCTTACCTTAGAATATCCCCAGGCGTCAGGCTGGATCCGGAAAGTTTTGCGTAGCAGTACCCTTGCGCGTCGGTAGGCGGCGTCGTGCGGCTCCGCGTCCGTCGTCGGCGTCGTGATCGCCGGGATGACGTCGCGGGCAGTACTTAGGCGCCGCCCCTGCGCGCTGACGTCAGTTCTTCTTTTCCGCGCCAGTAAGCGCAGATCCGGGAAGAGCAGTGCCCTGGTCAATTTTTGACCATACTTTTTGGTGATTTTTTTTTTTTTTCACTGTTTTTTCCACCTTTCAGGTGTCGTAGGGATGCCCGGCTTCAAGCGATGCGGCGCCTGTGCGCGGATGATGTCCGTCACCGACCCGCATTGGGAGTGTCTCTTCTGCCTCGGCCGAGGCCACGACACCGAGTCTTGTCCCGAATGCCAGGCCCTCAACCCGAAAGCTTTGCGAGAGCGGTCTCGAAAGCTCCTCGAGGCCCGGCATTCGGCTCCGCGGAAGCCCCGGTCGCGTGAGAGGTCCAGGGGTCGCTCGCGGAGTGCACACCGGTCGTCGGCGTCGAAGTCTTCTTCGTCCGGTAAGTCTCGACACAAGAAGTCCAAGAAGCATCGTCGCTCTCGGACTTCGCCTCGCCGGTCTCGCGACTCGGCTGAGGCCCCTCCCGGCACCGTCCCCGCGGCCCCGGACTTGCCTGTGGAGTCGCCCCGTCATACCCGCCCTTCCCGGGTTCGGGGGCGGATCCGGCCAAGGTACAGGAGTTCCTGTCGGCCATGGCCCGCCTCTTCGGGCCTTCAGGCCCCTCCGGTGCGCCTTCGGGCCCCGCGGGCCCTGATGGGGTTGATCCGGCGTCGCCGGCGGCTCCGGCCCCGGCATCGCCCGAGCCTCCAGCCTCGATCCCGGCTCCGGCTTCGGCCCCGGCCTCGATCCCGGCTCCACAACCCCCATCGACGCCGGTCGACCTCACGACACCTCCGCCGGCGCCGATGTCTCCGGTGCCGTTCTCGACGCCGCCCTGGGCTCCGGGCGGCGTCGTCCCCAGTTCCTTCCGGCTCCGAACATGGACCCGGAGCGACGTCGCTCGACGCCGGCTCCGGCGCCGATGGGACCTTGGGTCCCAAATGTCCCTCCTCCTCCTTATTTTGAACCAGAGGAGGACCAGGAGGACTGGGAGGGGTCTGATGACCCTCTGACACGCAACTGTCAGTACGATGAGGACTGGACAGAGAGTCTAGGGGAGGCCAGTGGTCTGGATACTTCTCCTGACACTGGCATGCTGTCTCCTCCCGTGGCTACGGAGGAGGGGGCCAATTTTGGTACGGTGTTGCGTAGGGCTGCTGGGGCCTTACGTCTCCAGCTCCCTACTTTGACGGTCAAGCCTAACATCTTGACAGAGGTGCTTCAGCCGGCAGCCTCCTCTGCGGAGACTGTGCTGCCGTTTAACGACGCCCTCACTGACGTTCTTTTGGGCGCCTGGTCCAAGCCCAACACAGGGGCTCCTGTGGATCGGAACGTGTCACGACGCCATCGCCCCGCTCCGGGCGACCCCCTGTTTCTTTCTGTCCACCCCACTCCTGAGAGCTTGGTTGTCCAAGCCTCCGCTTCCCAAACCGCCTTCCCTACCGCTCCTCCGGATAGGGAATCCAAACGCCTGGATCAGTTTGGGAAGAAAGGTTTTTCTTCCTCCAGTGCTGGCTTGCGGTCCGTTAACACCGCTTGTCTTTTGGGCCGATATACCCACTCCCTGTGGGATTCGGTGGCGGATGTTTTGCCCCAGTGCCCTGAGGAGGTCCAGGCACTGCTTTCCCGCGCCATTGCGGAAGGAAGGGATGCGGCCAAATACACTATCCGTTGTGGCCTTGACACCGCCGACTCGCTGGGCAGGTCGATTGCAACGACGGTGGCGCTCCGGCGCCACACCTGGCTGAGAACCACTGGTTTTTCAGGGGATGTCCAGAATACTCTCATGGACATGCCCTTTGATGGAGTCGGTCTTTTTGGGTCCAAAGCAGACCATGCGTTGGAGCGCTTTAAGGACTCACGGGCTACTGCTAAGTCCCTGGGCCTTTCTGCTACACGCCCTCCGCTGCCTTCTGCTTTTCGCCCCTATCGTGGCCACGGTAGGGCGCCCCTTCACGTCAGCAGCCCAGCCACCGGCCCGCGCAGCAGGCGTCTTCGCGTGGCCGAGGACGTGGATTCCGCCGTGGCGGATCGGGCAACCAGCGTGCGGGTCAGGCCACCACCTCCAACCCGTCCGCGGCCTCCAAGCCCTCCTAGTCCCTCCTTTCAGGTGCACGGCACGCCAGTAGGGGGCAGGGTCCGCCATCACCTTCCCCACTGGCGCACCATCACCTCGGACAGGTGGGTCTTGGACATTGTCCGAAGGGCTACTCCCTCCCCTTCGAGACCCCCCCCCAGCCATGCCACCTCAATTCCACCGCATGTCAGGGGATCACTTGGTGCTTCTACGGAAGGAAGTCACGGCCCTCTTGACCAAGAGGGCCATCGAGCATGTTCCGACCCCAGAAGTAGGGCGTGGTTGCTACTCCCACTACTTTCTGGTGCCCAAAAAGGACAAGGAGGACATGCGTCCTATCTTGGACCTCCGGAACGTCAATCGCTTCCTCCGGAAGGAGAAGTTCAAGATGCTCACCCTAGCTCAGGTCTTGACTGCCCTCGACCCTGGAGACTGGTTGGTAGCGTTGGACTTGCAGGACGCGTATTTCCACATCCCCGTCCTGCCGGCCCACCGGCGTTACCTTCGGTTCACGGTAGGCCCCGAGCATTTTCAGTTCACCGTGCTCCCCTTTGGCCTTACCAGTGCCCCTCGGGTGTTCACGAAAGTGATGGCGGTGGTCGCAGCTCATCTGCGCCGGGCAGGGGTTTCAGTCTTCCCCTACCTCGACGACTGGCTGCTGAAGGCGGGCTCGTCCCAGGCAGTCGTCTCCCACCTCCAGACTACGGCCGAACTCCTGCACTCGCTGGGGTTCTCCATCAATGTGCCGAAGTCGCATCTGATTCCTTCTCCACAGCTCCTTTTCATCGGAGCGGTTCTGGACACGACGCAGTTTCGGGCCTATCCTCCCGAACGGCGAGTCCGGGATATTCAGGCTATGATTCCGATCTTTCAGCCTTTATCCTGGGTTTCGGTACGGATGACCCTGAGGCTGCTGGGCCTCATGGCCTCCTGCATCCTGCTGGTCAATCATGCCAGATGGCATATGCGGGCTCTGCAGTGGGACCTGAAGTTCCAGTGGGCGCAGCACCAGGGCAACCTGTCCGATCACGTCCAGATCTCGGAGGGGACTGCAAGACAGTTGCAGTGGTGGCTCTCGAACCGGCAATGGGTCATGGGCAGATCCCTCTCCCTTCCCCAGCCAGAGCACACAGTTGTGACGGACGCGTCCCTTCTGGGATGGGGCGGTCACATGGGAGAGGCGGAGATCAGAGGCCTCTGGTCTCCGGCGGAGTCCCGGCTCCATATCAACATTCTGGAGCTCCGGGCGATCCGACTTGCACTCAAGGCATTCCTTCCCTCTGTCAAAGGGAAGGTAGTGCAGGTGTTCACAGACAACACCACCGCCATGTGGTACTGCAACAAACAGGGCGGGGTGGGGTCTTGGACCCTTTGTCAGGAGGCTCTGCGCCTCTGGACATGGCTGGAACATCAGGGCATGTTCCTGATGGTTCAACACCTGGCAGGTTCCCTGAACGCCAGGGCGGACGAACTCCAGCCGCAGGTGCATGATGGATCACGAATGGCGTCTTCACTCGGAAGTGGCGCAAGGACTCTTTCTACAGTGGGGAGAGCCTTGGTTAGATCTATTCGCCACCGAAGAGAACGCGCAATGTCATCAGTTCTGCGCGTTGGAATTTCCAAGGCGGCACTCGCTCGGAGACGCTTTTCGTCACGAGTGGAGTTGCGGTCTGTTGTACGCCTTTCCGCCTATACCACTTCTACCCAGAGTGTTGAAGAAGATTCGGCACGACCGGGCCCAAGTCATTCTTGTGGCTCCGGACTGGGCTCGAAGAGTTTGGTATCCCGAGCTACTCAATATGAGCGTAGATCCCCCAATCCGTCTGCCTCTTCGGGAGGATCTTCTGTCGCAGCAGCAGGGGACGGTCCTCCACCCGAACCTGTCCAGTCTACACCTGCTTGCGTGGAGATTGAGCGGCGGCAGTTGATTCCTTTCGACTTGCCTCCCGAAGTTTGTGATGTGATTCTGGCAGCCAGGCGTCCCTCCACTAAGGTGGTATACGCCTGCAGGTGGAACAAATTTGTGGCATGGTGCACAGCAAAGGCTGTGAATCCCCTTTCTGCCCCTCTTTCTGAGGTCCTTCTGTTCCTTCTCTCTTTGGCCCAACAGGGTTCTGCCCTGGGTACCATCAAGGGTTATCTTTGTGCTATCTCGGCCTTCCTCAGGCTCCCTGATCAGCCCTCCCTTTTCAAGTCCCCTGTTGTTAACAGGTTCTTAAAAGGCATTACTCACCTCTTCCCTCCTGTTCCGTTTGTGATGCCTCAGTGGGACTTGAACTTGGTTCTTACCTTTTAATGTGCGCTCCCTTTGAGCCTCTACATAACTGTCCTCTTCGTCTTCTGACTCTGAAGACAGCCTTTCTGGTGGCCATCACCTCCGCTCGGCGGGTGAGTGAGCTCCAGGCTCTATCTTGCAAGCCTCCCTTTCTGTCTGTTCATCCAGACAAGGTTGTTCTTCGGACGCGTCCGTCCTTCTTGCCAAAGGTGGTTACTGCTTTCCACATTGGGCAGACCATCACTTTGCCCACCTTCTTTCCGCCTCCGCATCCTTCCAGAGAGGAAGAGAGGCTCCACCGTCTGGACCCAAAACGTGCGCTCTCTTTCTATATTGACCGCACAAAACACTTCCGGGTGGATGACCAGCTCTTTGTTGGCTACGTGGGCGCCAAAAAGGTCGGGCGGTGCACAAGAGGACCATCTCCCGCTGGGTTACCTTGTGCATCAAGACCTGCTATTCTTTGGCTAAAAAGGAACCTCCTGTTGGGCTGCGTGCCCATTCCACCAGGGCAACGGCTGCTACCACGGCCTTGGGCCGCGGTGTTCCGCTGCCGGTTATCTGTCAGGCGGCTACGTGGGCCTCGCTGCACACGTTTACTAAGCATTACTGCCTTGACAGTCAGGTCCGGAGGGACGGCTTCTTTGGCCGTTCTGTCCTCCAGGACTTCCTTGTCTGATCTTTGTTCGCAGACCCACCACCGGGGTTGGTATTGCTGGGGTATCTATTCTAAGGTAAGGAATCTATCACTAACGTGTCTCTTTCAGATGCACAAGTTACTAACTTGTGTAACGATATATCTGTAAGAGACAGTAGTTAGTGATAGATTCCTTACCGCCCCACCCATCCTCCCCGTTCTGCGAACTGATTTCTAGGGTTAAGGACATCCCTTTCAGGGCCCTAGTATTTTTCAGACACCTGTGTCAGCTTCTTGCATGGCTCTGCGTTCCTGGCGCGGAAAGTCGTGTACAGAACTGACGTCAGCGCGCAGGGGCGGCGCCTAAGTACTGCCCGCGACGTCATCCCGGCGATCACGACGCCGACGACGGACGCGGAGCCGCACGACGCCGCCTACCGACGCGCAAGGGTACTGCTACGCAAAACTTTCCGGATCCAGCCTGACGCCTGGGGATATTCTAAGGTAAGGAATCTATCACTAACTACTGTCTCTTACAGATATATCGTTACACAAGTTAGTAACTTGTGCGTCTGTTCCACATGTTCATGAAGCACTATTTCCTGGATAGCCAGGTACGGCGGGACTATTGTGTCCTGCAGTATTTCCTGGTCTGACCCATTCCACAGACTCACCACCTGGAGAGGTACAGCTTTGGTATCTATTCACAAGGTGAGAAATCTGCAGCTAGATGTCTCTATGAGAAGAATAAATTACTTACCTTCAGTAATGACTTCTGGTAGAGACTATATCAACTGCAGATTCCTCACCGACCCCCTTGTGCATTTATACAGTCCACTGATAAGATATATTCTAGAGAACTGCACACAGGCAAATTCTGATTTCTGAGGGCTTCACATCTGACAACACAGACAGAGATCAGAAAAATGCTGACGTCTGCCAGTGGAGGTGTTACAGAGTTAGTGGGTGGAATGGAACAGACACAGAGCTGTACAGTGGCACCTACTGACGCGCAAGGGAATTGCTTAGTAAATTCTCCAGATCGGCACCTGGGGAAATTCAGAAGGTGAGAAATCTGAGGTTAGATAGTCTCTACCAGAAAAGGCGTTACTGAAAGGTAAGTAACTTATTCTTTATTTATGTATGTATAGTTATACATACACGTGTGTGCGCACACACACACACACACACCCCCCTCCCCCCAACCAGTAGGTAGTTATAGTGAGGACCTAGTTACCATAGGAAAAGCGTTTTAGTTTTGCTAATAACTTTGGCAAATCTTCACAAAATTTTCAAAACTAGTGTGCTAGTCAATTCAGCTGCTGTCTGGAAAGTTTCAGGGTGATTTGTCAAGCGGGGGCCGAGAAAAAAGGGGGGCCTTTTTACCCATGCAGTTTCCATTAGGGATTTTAGACACAAGTACAACCCGAACCACTGAATAGAATTACATCAAATTTAGTAGAAGGGTAGATCTTGGCCCAGAAAGATCTCTTTTTGTAATTTGATGTAAATCCGTTCAGTACTTTTGAAGTTATTAAAGAAAAAAGATTTGTGTATATCTAGGTACGCGGATCCTCCGTGGATCCGACAGATCTCATGATGAGATCTGATTGACTGCCACCACTATAACCAGGTAGTGGTGGCAGCCATTTTGGGAACCCCCGAACCCCTAGGCCTGGCGATGGGATCCCACAGGCACCCTGCCTGGGTCTCAAAAAGTTTTGATTTTTTTTAAAAGCCCAGGCTCCTGCGCTTGTTTTCTTCATGCCCCCGGGTGGATTCATTAATATAATTGGGGGCAGTGGGGCGCGTCGCTCCCCTCCCTGGGCCCGGGGACCCCATCCCCCGGGGTCCAATCTTTAAAATAAAGTGGGAGGGGGGCACGCAGCCTCCCTCCCGGGACGAATTTCCAGCCGTGTGGACCCCAGGGCCCGGTCGTGCTTGTTAAAGGGGAATAGGGGCACACAGCCCCCCTCCCTGGGCTGATTTTGACCCCGGGGACCCCATCTCCTAGGGCCCACCCTTTCAGCAAAGGGGAGGGGGGCCGCAGGGAGCAGCATTTTTAGCTGCTCTCTGCGGGCAGGAGCAATGCAGACTCACACTGGATGTGGGGAGCCAGCTGGTGCTGCGGGGCTCCCCCGCGGCCCCCAACAAGGAGATTGTGGGTGCTCTGAGTAGGCTCCCGCCCTTAGTTGGCAGGCCCCTGGGGGATGGGGTCCCCGGTGACAATATCAGCCAGAGGAAAGGGGGCTATGTGCCCCATTCCAGCTTTAATCATTGGCCAGGCCCTGAGGATGGGGTCTCTGGGGCCGAAATCGGACCGGGGAGGGGGCTGCTTAACCCCTTCCCATTTAAAAAGGAGCTGGGCCCCCTGGGATGGGGTCCCTGGGTCCGAAATCGGCCCGGGGAGGGGTAATGCGTGCCCCCATTAGAATATGGGCGGGCCGCGGAAGATGGGGTCCCCGGGGCTGAAATCAGCCGGTGTCTGTGGGATCCCCTCCCCTGTAAACATACTGATGGGCCCCTGGGGATAGGGTCCACAGGGCCAAAATCGACCCAGATAAGGGGACATGTGCCACCTCCCCCACAAAATGTGCCGGACCCCGGGAATGGGGTCTCCGGGGCTAAAATTAGCCTGGGGAGGTGGGTGTATGGTAATTAAATATTGCTTTACATTAAAAAAAAACTATAAATTCAATGAAAAAAACAAAGGTTCCAGGGACATTATAGTTCGAATCAGATTTTACACACATAAAACCATAGAAACTTGTGCCCTAAGGTAATTATAACTCGCTCCTTTGCCATGCACTGCTAATTACCCCACATATTGCATCACTCATAACATCTTCTAAAACATCATTGATAATATCACTACAACATTTGCTGTCAAATTATTGATGAGAAAACTGTGCTCGGCGGAGGCGCAAGTTATAGTCACCTTAGGGCAGGAGTTATAGTTATTTAAGGTAACTTCTATTATAACCTCTGAATTTCTATGATTTTGTATGTGTAAAATCTGAACCTAACTATAACTTCCCTGTAACCTTTGTTTTTTAGTGAATATATAAATATGTGTGTGTGTGTGTGTGTCCATATATATATATATATATATATATATATATATATATATATATACACACACATATATATATGTATATATGTATGTTACCTACTGGCAGTTGCCAGTAGGTAGTTAATGTTAGGACTTTGTTTCCATAGAAAGAGCATTTTTCGTTTTGCCAATAACTTTGGTGCAGTTTGACGTATCCTCGCAAAATTTTCAAAACTAGTACGACGCTCACTCCAGCTGCTGTCTTCTAAGTTTCGTGGTGATCTGTCAAGCGTGGGGCCAAAAAGGGGGGGTCCCAAAACACGTTTTCCCTATGCAAATTCCCATAGGGATGTTTGACTCAACTACAAGCCAAACTGCTAAACGAAATTACATCAAATTTGGCAGAAAGGTAGCAGTTGGTTCAGAAAGCGACCTTTTTTTTAATTGGTTGAAATCCGTTCAGTAGTTTTTGAAAAAGTAAAAGAAATCAAAATTTGGATATATAGGGACACGGATCCTCAGAGGATCGAATAGTCCCCGTGCTCAAATCTGATTGCCTGCCAACACTTCAACCAGGAAGCGTTGGCAGCCATCTTGGGACTCGGCTTCAGCCTAGTCTCACAAAAAATGTTTAAAAACAAGAAAAGGGGGCAGGGTAGGAATGCCCTGTCCCTGGGGTTCCCCTGTGATCCCAACAGGGCCAAACAGCACGTTATAAAAAAGAATTTACCACAGAAACTCGACAGAGCCATGAATCCGCGGCAAAATAAAAAGCGTGTACTACTGTGCTTGTTTTGATTAGAGCTCCCGGGTAGTCCAGGTCCCAGGGGCATTTTTTTTTTTTAAAAAGGGGGGGTGCATGGGGGCCCCCTCCCAAGGCTCATTGAGCCCTGGGGACCACCACCTCCCTTGGGCTTTGTTGATTAAAAAACGAGGGGGGCACTGGCCCCCTATGGGCTCTATAAGCCCAGGGGACCACCAACTCCCTGGGGCTAAATAACATGTAATGGGGGGCCCCGCAGACCCCCCCCCCCAGCATCACCATCTCCCTATGGCTGAATATTCTTTTCAAAAATGGTATGGGCCCATGCGGTCTCCTCCCGGCCCACATAGTGCCCCGGGGACCACAACCTCTCCGGGGCCGGCCCTGAAATGTCAAGGAGGGGGGCCGTGCGTCTCCCCTCCTGGAGCCATACATGACCCTTGGGACCGCCACCCTCCAGGGCTGGCTCCTGCTATGCCCCAGGGTGCCCACCTCATGGACATAG
Organism: Calotriton arnoldi; assembly: GCA_963921515.1. Taxonomy (NCBI): domain Eukaryota; kingdom Metazoa; phylum Chordata; class Amphibia; order Caudata; family Salamandridae; genus Calotriton; species Calotriton arnoldi. Next base: position 24,819 of record CAWUFW010014189.1, read on the forward strand.
CGGCTTGCTTTTGCTTGGCGGGAGCTGACAGCTCCCACCAAGCTAAAACAAACACTCCTGTTCCAGCAGGCAGGAGCTCTCAAAGTGCTCCCGCCCACTGGAAGCAGAGTTTTAATCTCTTTCTCTGCCTGCAGACATGTGGGCAAGGAAAGAGATGAAAGTATTGCTTGTGCATGCAATGAACTGCATTTGCAGCAGCTCCTTGCGTACAACAGCAATGCCGGCTCCCGGGGATGGTCAGAAGGGAGCAGAAAGGGACAGAATTAAGATCAGAAAGAGGCAAGATAAAGGTGAGAAATTAGCAGAAAGAGGCAGAATAAAGGTTAGCAACAAGCAAAAAGAGGCAGAATAAAGGGCAGAAAGAGGCAGATGAAGGTCAACAACGAGCAGAAAAAGGCAAGATAAGGGTGAGAAATGAGCAGAAAGAGGCAACATAAAGGTCAGAAACTAGCAGAAAGAGGCAAAATAAAGGTCAGCAATGGGCAGAAAGAGGCAAAATTGAGGTCAGCAATGAGCAGAAAGAGGCAAAATTAAGGTCAAACGAGTAGAAAGAGGCAAAATATAAATCAGAAAGAGACAAAGTAAATGTCAGAAACAAGCAGAAAGAGGCAGAATAAAAGTCCGAAACTAGCAGAAAGAGGCAAAATAAAGGTCCAAAACAAGCAAAAAAAGGCAGAATAAAGGTCAGTAATGAGCAGAAAGAGGCAGAATAAAGGTCAGAAACAAGCAGAAAGAGGCAAAATAAAGGTCAGAAGCCAGTAGAAAGAGGCAAAGTAATGGGCAGAATGAGCAGAAAGAGGCAAAATAGTGGTCAGAAACAAGCAGCAGGAAGTAGAATAAAGGTCAGGAGTGAGCAGAAAGAGGCAAAATAACAGGTAGAACGAGCAGAGAGAGGCAACATAGAGGGCACGAGTGTGCAGAGAAGAGGCAGAAAAAAGAGGAGAAAATGAGCAGAGGAGATACAAAACTGAAGGCAGCAGAGAGTAGCGGACTGCAGTCAAGCTGGATAAGAGGACCGTCACAGGGGAAGCTGGCACGAGGACATGCTCCCCTACTTTTTTTTTTTTACTGCATACCCACCGACAGACCCACTCATACACTCACGCACCCACTCACACACCTACTCACGCACTCATGTACCCACTCACAGATCCATTCAAAGACTTATTCACCCACTCACAGACCCACTGAGAGACTCACACACACTCACAGACCCACTCAGAGACTCACACACACACACACACACACACACTCTCACACATCCACTCACAGACCAACTCAGACACTCATGAATCCACTCACAGATCCACTGACACGCACCCACTCACAGACACTTAGAGACTCTCGCAAGCTCTCTCACAGGCCAACTCAGACACTTTCCACCCACTCATGGACCTACTCACTCATGCACCCACTCACATATCCTCTCAGAGACTCATGCACCCACTACCAGACCCACTCAGTCACTCACGTAACCACTAAGAGACACTCATACCCACTCACGTACCTGTACAGTCACTCACACATGAACTCTCAAAGCTTACAGGTTACAGTTCAGAAATAAAAAACAAATTAAAACGTCGAAATTCACTGAAAAAACAAAGGTTACAGGGACATTATAGTTAGGAAATAGAATGTAAAAAACCTTAGAAATTCACTGAAAAAAACCAAAGTTTACAGGGATGTTATAGTTGGGCTCAGATTTCATTGCAGTTATAGTTACCTAAGCTAACTATAACTTACACCCCGCAATGCACTGCTTATGACCTCACATATTACATCACTCATGACATGGTCAGTGACATCACTGATGACATCATTGAGGACATCCCAATGACATCACTGATTACATCATCCACAGACCCACTCACATACCCACTCACACCCCCATGCAACCTCTCATACTCCCACACACCAACTCACGTACCCATTCAAAGACCCATACAACTACTCACACACTCATACAGCCTTTCACAAAACCACTCTCACCCATACAGCTACTCACAAAACCACTCCCAGACCCGTACAGCCACTCACACACATGCAACCACTCACCCATTCACACACCCCCTCACACTACCACTCACTCAGTCACACAGCCACTCATACAGCTACTAACAGAGCTGCTCACTCGCCCATACAGCCACTCACAAACCCACTCACTAATCCACAAAACCACTTACAGTCCCATTCAGATTTTAATACAATCACTCATGCAACCACTCATTCATCTATACAGCCACTCACACAAATACTTACTCTGCAAAACAGCCACCCACATACCCACTCACTTTCCCATACACCCAGTCAAACTGCCACTCACCCAAACATCCACTTACACGCCCAGTTACTCACCCCTAGATCCATTCACCAAGCTTCTCAGTCACCCATACAGTCACTCACACACACTCATCTACCCATAGAGCCACTCACACAGCCATCAGTCACTGATGCAGCCACGCACACACACACACACACACACACACTCACTCACTCACTCACTCACCCACCCACCCATACAGCCACTCACACAGTCACTGACTCACCCACACAGCCACTCACACAGTCACTGACTCACACATACAGCTACTCACACACCCACTTATTCACCTATACAGCCACTCAGATGCCTACTCCCACACTGATAGTCACTGTATCACTCAGATGACATATATTAGAAACAGTATCACTCAGTAGTACAAAAAGAATAGTAATTTAGCTTATGCAGTAGCTTAGTATCTATCTTTAACTCTCAGAAAACTTTTACAAAACGCACTCACTGGATGATGTCATCAGTGATGTCATTTGAGATGTCATCAATGATGTCATTAGTGATGTCACTGACCATGTCATGAGTGATCTAATAAGTGAGGTCATAAGTGCATTGTGGGGGCTTAAGTTATAGATAGCTCAGGTAACTATAACTGCTGAATTTCAGTGGTTTTGTGCAAGAGAAATCTGAGGCCAACTATAACGTTCCAGTAACTATATGTGTATATATATATATATATATATGTATGTATGTATATATATACGCTCCAAGGTTTGCCCAGCTGGCAGGGACCCACTCTGGAACCAGTAATTCCATACAGACTTCGCAGCCCATGAATTGCAGCCTGACGCGTTCCAAACAATCTTCCTCAGAGGCTGTTCTCATGTGTTCATTGTCTCAGGCGCCACACCTTTATTTCAAATTTGCTGTCTTCTGATAGGCTTCCGCTCCAATGAGCAATTCAGCAGTCTCCCACAAATTTGTGGTACTTGTAGTGTGGCGCTAATTTTTCCTAGATGGGTGCCAAGTTCACACGATCACTGATTCATACCCTGTATGGGTTCCATGCGCTTTGAAGTCTCTCGTTCCGGCACTGCTTCCTTCATTGCAGACTGGACACAATTTCCAGCCCACCGACCCGCTTACACTCTCGCGGTGGTGCGTCTCCCGCGGCAGGGCCTGCCGCGTGTAAATGAAAGCTCCAAGGTTTGCCCAGCTGGCAGGGACGCACTCTGGAACCAGTAATGCCATACAGACTTCGCAGCCCATGAATTGCAGCCTGACGCGTTTCAAACAATCTTCCTCAGAGGCCGTTCTCATGTGTTCATTGGCTCAGGCGCCTCACCTTTATTTCAAATTTGCTGCCTTCTGATAGGCTTCCGCTCCAATGAGCAATTCGATACAAAAGGGGATGATGGACGGAACGTTTGAGCCATCATCATTCTTTAGCTCACTCCACCACGGCTGGAATGCCAGAAACCGGTCCTGGGGTGGTGGAGTGAGCTAAAGAATGATGATGGATTAAACCCAGATCAGTTGACTGGGGGTGAGTGTTTGATTGGCTCAAACGTTCCGTCCATCATCCCCTTTGTATCGCTTTGTTCGCCCTAAGTTGGCGGGGCATGCCCAGACGTGGGTCCCTTGCTCACTTTGCCACTGGATTCAAGCAAGCCTGGCTGATGACGGCTGGAATGCCAGAAACCGGTCCTAGGATGCTTGTTTCCGGTCCAGGGAAGACATGGCTTGGCAGTTCGGGCTGGACTGTTCCCATGAGGCACAGGGTCAGACTGATTTGCATATGGCCATGTCTGAACTGGGGTGGTGGAGTGAGCTAAAGAATGATGATGGATTAAACCCAGATCAGTTGACTGGGGGTGAGTGTTTGATTGGCTCAAACGTTCCGTCCATCATCCCCTTTTGTATCGCTTTGTTCGCCCTAAGTTGGCGGGGGTATGCCCAGACGTGGGTCCCTTGCTCACTTTGCCACTGGATTCAAGCAAGCCTGGCTGATGACGGCTGGAATGCCAGAAACCGGTCCTAGGATGCTTGTTTCCGGTCCAGGGAAGACATGGCTTGGCAGTTCGGGCTGGACTGTTCCCATGAGGCACAGGGTCAGACTGATTTGCATATGGCCATGTCTGAACTGGGGTGGTGGAGTGAGCTAAAGAATGATGATGGATTAAACCCAGATCAGTTGACTGGGGGTGAGTGTTTGATTGGCTCAAACGTTCCGTCCATCATCCCCTTTTGTATCGCTTTGTTCGCCCTAAGTTGGCGGGGGTATGCCCAGACGTGGGTCCCTTGCTCACTTTGCCACTGGATTCAAGCAAGCCTGGCTGATGACGGCTGGAATGCCAGAAACCGGTCCTAGGATGCTTGTTTCCGGTCCAGGGAAGACATGGCTTGGCAGTTCGGGCTGGACTGTTCCCATGAGGCACAGGGTCAGACTGATTTGCATATGGCCATGTCTGAACTGGGGTGGTGGAGTGAGCTAAAGAATGATGATGGATTAAACCCAGATCAGTTGACTGGGGGTGAGTGTTTGATTGGCTCAAACGTTCCGTCCATCATCCCCTTTTGTATCGCTTTGTTCGCCCTAAGTTGGCGGGGGTATGCCCAGACGTGGGTCCCTTGCTCACTTTGCCACTGGATTCAAGCAAGCCTGGCTGATGACGGCTGGAATGCCAGAAACCGGTCCTAGGATGCTTGTTTCCGGTCCAGGGAAGACATGGCTTGGCAGTTCGGGCTGGACTGTTCCCATGAGGCACAGGGTCAGACTGATTTGCATATGGCCATGTCTGAACTGGGGTGGTGGAGTGAGCTAAAGAATGATGATGGATTAAACCCAGATCAGTTGACTGGGGGTGAGTGTTTGATTGGCTCAAACGTTCCGTCCATCATCCCCTTTTG